>BJBW01002126.1:0-25089 GCA_004320125.1 Scolopax mira | reverse complement strand
CAGACTTTCTCTGATTCATCCAAAGTCCATGGCTCCTGGCAGTTGGCCTGAGCAGTAAAGACTGGGTAAAGAAGGCATTCAGCAACTCTGCTTTCCCTGTATCCTCTGTTACCATGGGGCCCAATTCATTCCACAGCAGGCCCACGTTTTCTTTTGTTTTCTTTTTGCCTCCGATATAATTGAAGAACCTCTTCTTGTTGTCTTTGACAACTTGCCAATTTTAATTCCAAGGAGGCCTTGGCTTTCCTTGTTTCTTCCCTACATAGTCTAACAGCATCCTTGTAACCTTCTCAAGTGGTCAGTCCCTTCTTCCACTCGGTGTAAATTTCCTTCTTCCACTTTAGATTTTTTTCAGAAGGTCCCTGCTCAACCACACAGGTTTCCTGCTTCCCTTGCTTGACTTTTTGCTTTTGGGAAAGCACTGATCCTGTGCTTGGAGAAGGCACTGCTTGAATATCTCCCAGCTCTCATGAGCCCCCTTGCCTTTCACAGCCCTAACCCATAGGATTTTGCCTAGCAGTTTCTTGAAAAGGATGAAGTTGTCCTACTAGTTGTTTTTTGTATGCAACCCACAATCCTGAACTCTTTTTCCATGGTCACTGCCGCCAAGGTTGCCCTCAACCTTGATGTCATCCACCAGTCCCTCTTTGTTCATCAGTACTTGGTCCAGTAGTGCCTCTTCCCTTGTTGGCTCTTCCACCAGCTGGGTTAAGAAGTTATTATCAATTCTCTGGAGGAACCTCTTAGACTGCATATTCCTGGCTGTGTGGCCTTTCCAGCAGATATCTGGGTAGGTGAAGTTCCCCACAAGAACCAAGACCTGCGATGGCAAGGCTGCTTGGAGCTGGTATCAGTCTGATAGTCTCTCTCTCTCACAACTGCTGTGTAAAGCTAATTAAGTTGTAATAATGCCATATGACAATTTTTATGTCCTCCATGCACCACTGTCTGCCTTAAGGATGGCATTCAAGATTAATTTGGTAAAATAAACAAATAGTTAATGTAAACACTGTATTTGTAGCGTGCTGTGAGTATGGCTTATGGAAAACGGCAACATAGGACTCTGCTGATTCTCTGTTCCAGTAACGTGCTAGATTTCCCTCTCCCTCCCAATTTTAAGCAAGAGGAGGTTACCACAAACCTTTGCAAATCTTATTTTTGGCTTAAAACTGGGTTTTGTTTTCTCTGGATGTAATGCCACAGCAGTAGTAATCCTCTCTGTCAAACTTTGCCTTCACTTAAATTCAACCACCTGTTTTTTTCCCAAGTTCAGGCTGTTGAAAAGCATCGCCAGTGACAGGGTGGACTAAGTGTAACATGCAACAAAATTGTACTTGTGAAGAGTTTGAGATTTATTTTTAAATGCTAATTCAAATATTTGTTTAAATATTAGTTTAAATATTTGTTTCTTTATGTGGATGCCCGCTCCTGGGGTGAGAGTCTCCCTTCACGTGTGTGTACCTGTGTTGGTCAGTGTGGAAGAACCACACAGAGTTTGTGCCATTTCCTATTTTAATCCAAACCCATTTCCAAACGGGTGCAGGTAAATTGCGAGGAGTTCTTCAGAGGCAAGGCCTGAGAAGGGAGCTCATCGCAGATAAGAGTGACATCATTCATCATCCGCACAGGCTTTGGCACAGGATGGGGCTGAAAAGTCCCTCAATAAGCAAACGGCGCATTAGCACCGGCTCTGCAACACCTTCACCCCTTGCATCACGGTGTGTGTTTGTGCTGGGGTGTTATTAAAAACCCAGCGATTCCACCCTGCGTCAGCCTCTGCTGCCGGCAAAGCGTTGCGGGCCTTGTCGGAGCAAGGTGCTTTGTTGGGCCTTGTGCAGCCTGGGAAACGGGGCCCTCCTGAACCCGGGGTGTCGCTGTGGGTAGGGGAGCCCGGCGCACGGGTGTGAGCGGGAGGTGGCGGCAGTATTGTGGGCACCCGGGCCTGTGTGACTGTGGGCTGCCCGGAGCCAATGATGATAAAATCAAGATTACTGTCTTCAGAAAAGCCTGTGGGGTTAAGAGTTTCCAGATACGGCAACAGACCTGTTGGTTCAGGAGCAAGTCCTAGCCCGATCCAACAAGGAAGGGCATTTTAATGAAACTTTAATTCTTTGCTGCTGAAGCAAGTGGGATTGTGGTTTAACAAGGTGTGTTGGTCCTCAACTGAGAGAGCACTAAGAAAAGGAAATAAAATAAACCTCCTGTAGACACGCATTCCTCACACGCGGTAGCTGATGCCGGACAGTCCTCAGGCCAGCGTTGGCTGATGCACCTCTCCACAGCAAGCCCTTCAGGTGCCATTTCCCTGCTTGACACCTGCTTGCGGGGTGCCTCAGGTTCCCTGTGCCATTGTTTGGTGAGTGAAAATACGGATGAGCATTTCTCTTTTTTTTTAACTTATTTATTTGTCTAGTGCCACTTGATTGTAGAGCGTCAGGGATTTGGTCTCTTCTTCCAAGTCACAGGCGACAGGAGAAGAGGAAGTGGCCTCACGTTGCACCAGGGGAGGTTCAGATTGGATATCAGGAGAAATTTTTATACTCAAAAGTTATTAAGCATTGGAATGGGCTGCCCAGGGAAGTGGTTGAGGCACCATCCCTGGAGGTATTCAAAAGATGAGTTGACATGGTGCTTAGTGACATGGTTTAGTGATGTGTTTATTTTTTTTGGTGTCTTTTTGGTTTGGTTTAGTTTCGATTTTTTTTTTTTTATTTATTTTTTGGTTGGTTGGTTTTTTAATCAGAGATAGGTTGATGGTTGGACTTAGATGATCTTAGGGTCCCTTCCAACCTAGACAATTCTATGATTGTGATGTTAATATTTCTATTGGATGTTTTCATTTACTTTCTAAAGTTGTTTGGGGCACTGTTGTCTTTTCCTTATTTTTTTAACTTGTTGCATTTTGCATACATGCTTCCTTTTGATCTCCATATTTCCCCCTCTCTGTTACATATCATCTCTTGTCTTTTACCTGCCTGTCTCCTACAAACCTGGTTTTCTCTGGATTTTTAAATATTATTTAAAAAATAGCAATGATTCAGACTCTGGAGGCATCAGGATTCATGTGGTGCTGCTTTCAAAGCCTTTATTTGCAGTCCTGAAAAAGAAAATAGAGGAAGACACCAGTCATTGACCCATAGAAGCCCCATTACACCAGTGACAATACCAATCTGCTTTTTCTAGCTTGTACTTCCAGCAGAATGTGGTGATCCACAGTTGGTGCCAAACTCCCCAGTTTTGGTGGACAGGAGAAAGTGGTGTTGAATGGGGAGAGCACAAAGAGGTTTCACCTAGGGCTGTAGGTGCGTAGTGGCACGAAGAGGGGTGGCCTTGCTTTGGAGGCCAATGAGGGTCCTTCAAGGCTTCAACTTTGCTTCAAGGACCTCTGGTGTCTCTTAGTGATCATATATATTGGAAAAATTGTGCAAACTATTCCCATCTGTGAAGGCATACTTCCACACTCATGTTCTTAGCCTGTGAGGGGAGGCCTAGGGCCAGGTTTGATGAGACATTCAAATGTCTGGAGATGCAAGTGGTTTCTGAACACACCAAGGTGAACATAGGTACATTTCACTTGAGCACCGTGTAAAGTGTTTTGGAGGTCAGGCTGTTTATGCATCAGCTGAGCAAGACTCTCTTGTCCTTGAGTTTGCAAGGCCCACAACTCACAGTTTTCCCAGAAGAGAGAGGGAGCAAAGCTGACAGCAGAGCCTGCAGCTCCACAACAGATGAGCCTCACAGGAGTTGGCCCTGGTTGTCCCTTGTGCTAACATGGGCAGGTTCAGGGAAGTAAACCAGCATTTTTTTGCTTGGCTGGGTTTTCCGGTAGATCAGCTCAGACTGTGGTGGAACCGCTTCCCTTGCTCTGGTCTCTTTGCTCCCTCAGGGCATAGACCTGGGGCCACTGAAGATGGAAAGGACCTTGGTGCTGTAAACACGTCCTAGAGCTCTCTGCGCCGTAGCCTGCAGGCAGGACCATACATGGTGGAGTTGACATCCCTAAGATTCCTGAGGGGCATACCCGCCTGCGTCAGGCACAGGCTTTGATTTGTGCGTAACCCCTTGAGAAACAGTTGTAATTCCTGCTCCATGGACTCCTCCTGTGCTGTCAGAAACATGCAAAACCTTTCTTGGTTTGTTTTGTTTCAAAACACGAAACCTGGTTTATTTCAAATAGTTTTCTCATTGACTCCTCTGAAAGAATTATTACTCAAGATCTCTTTTTTTTTTTTTTTTCTCTTCTGGCTTCCATTCACCTTACTGCATACTTTCACCTTTCATAGCTGACTCATGACTTTTATTTTAAATGAGCAGGTGAGATGGTGCTTAATTAAAGCTCGTGGAGTGGAGGTGGTGATCATTGAAGGGTGATGATATAGAGGGTGACCTCCTCTCCTTATCCACAGAACTAAATCAGATTGGAGAGGTGGGTGTTCTGCCACTGTCCTACCCAGAGAAGCCACCTCTGAAGCACAAGAGGTTAATTCCTTCTCTGCTCCTTGGTCTCTCTTCTGTAACTGCCAACAAAGGTAGCAATTACAGTGTTATCTCGGGGGATGTTCCCTGATGTGGATAATTGCAGAACTGGGAAACCATGCTGATACGCTTGGTGAATGTCTTACAGGCCAGAGAACACCCCTGGCGTGGTCAGTAGTAAAAGTAAGTTGCTACCTGGACTAAATTTGTGCTAATACCTTAGGGCAAAAGGTTCCATATCCATTACAAGTCCCTTGAACCATCTGGTTGTTTGAAGGATCAGCTCTACCCAGCCACTCTCAAGAATGCGGAACATGCCTAAAAGGGCAAGTTGGTTTATGCCTGTCTTTTTTTTTTTTAGCTTTTTTTCTTTTGGGGTGGGCACAACTTCTGTAGCACAGTTTATGTTTCAGATAACAAGTATGTGTGCTGTTGTATTTGTTGTGTGAAAATGAAAAAAATCTTAGCGACGCTTTTGTTCTTGTGGAAGCAGCCCGAACCAAAAGAGACAGTTAAGGAATGACTTTCACAATTTGCAGATGCCTGGGGGGAGTTCTGATAGCTGGTTCTTTAGCCTAACTAACATTCAAGGGTATGATACAATCCAGGATCCAGTGTTTGAATGCTGAAATGCAGCAATCCAAGATTATTTTTTATTTTTGGGGAAAAAAAAGTTGTTTAAAATAATTGACTACTTGAAACAATTTAATAAGGGCTGTAGTGGATTTAACAGGAGTTATTGTGGCTCTTTCATTGCTGGTACTTTTAAATCGAAATCAAATGTTTTGTTCGCGCAGACAGTAATTTTAGGAAAGCTTTCTGGCCACGTGAGTTCAGGCTAGCAGCTCGCAGTGGTTGTTTTTGGCCTGATAATCTCCAAGTGTGTCGCCCAGAACAATATAGTAGTTTCTGCACTCGAGCCAGGAAAGCCCAGGAGACAAAAAGAGCAGTGCAGCCAACCTTCCCTGTCCACCCTCCAACACTCGGGCGTCAGGGAGAGCCTGGGGACAGTCTGACCGCCCCAGAAGAGCGAGTGAAGGTCTCGGCAGGCTCCAGGTCAGGAAACTTTGGAAGCTTCTCCGCAGCCCTTGAGTTGGTTGCGTTGCGTTGTGTTGCAGGAGTCCCCAGAAGGAGATCCTCCTCCCTGCCAGGCGCTGTGCGGACGCCGTCAGCCCTCGCTGCGGGGAACGACCAGGAAAAGGTCAGGCACCCCTGGAAAACGAGTAGACCAATATATGCAAATTGTCGGTATTTAATTCAGTCGTGCAGTGGGAAAGAATAAACATTATTCCTGACATTTCCATTTTTGATTAATGATGAATGGAGTTGGCAGATGTTCAGCTGGCCACCAGATGGGGTCTGCTCAGTCCAACCAACAGAAGAGAAACAGTCTGGGTCTTGTAAAGCCAGCGCTGACAAAAGCTCTGACAAAATCTCTCGTTCATCCAGTGACAGGCCCACTGTGACCTCAAACCAACCCAGCGGTTTAAGAACGGAGGTAGCACAACCCCCGAAACTGCGTGTGGAAGTGAGATGGGGTGTGGAAGGATTGGAGCTGGTTAATTTGCTGGAGTTTCAGCAGGTTTGGGGTTTTTGTGTTTGTTTTTTTTCTTTTTTTTTTTTTTCCCCCCCGCTGCAGGATCCATGGAGCCCGCGGCTTTGATTTCCGATCTCGAAGGATCCGTGCGAGATCCTTCGTTCGCCCGCGGTTACCGGCGGGGCTGGAGGGTCTCCGGGCACATCTCCTGGCACGGCCGCTTTGCGGGGGAGGTGGGCTGTAGCCGAGGGGCTGCTTTTAACGTCGTTAGCCCAGGCTAAGGCTCTGCGACTCGAGATCAGATAGCCCTGCGTTACTCCGGATCCATCAGCCTGCCTTTCTGGCTGCGTCTGGCCATGGCTAATCAGCTCACTGGGGGCTCTTCCCACCCCTCCAACTCCCACTGGAGACTCGCCTGGGCCCGGCTGAGCGCCGGGGGGACGGGGACTCGGACCGGCACCGGGATGGGAACGGGGATGCTTCTTTGAGCTCCTCCGCCCGCGGCACCGCCCAGCCTTTACCCGTCAGGGCCGGCTCCCCATGACACCCTGCGGGCAAAGCCATTCAAATGGAGAAGGCTGAATTTAAATTCATGCAAATTCGGTTCCTGGGGGAAGCGATAAGTGTCTGCGAAGTGCCCCGCGCCGTCCCGCACGGCGAGCCCGGGCAGATAAGGAGCCCCCGGGCGCGGGGCCTGGGGCGGGGGGGGGGAAGAGGGGGGGAGCGGGGTCGCTGCTGCCCCTGGCAGGGAGGCGGGATGGGGGGTTGCCGCTTTGCCCCCGAGATGCAGCGCGAATAAATTCCCTTTGATAATGACTTCCCAAGGGAGACAAAGAGCGAGAGGAAAGAGGAAATTTGACCGCGGTGTTCAGTTCACGGTGACATTCACGGTGCCGGAGGGGAAGGTCCCCGCCAGCCTTTGAAGCCAAACCACCCGCCTCGGGGCTTTTTATGTCCACGCTGGCGGGGGCGGGGGGAGGAGAAGCTAAAATCGGGGCTGGCAGTTGTTTGTCCGGGGGCATTTGGAAAACGCTCCAGGGGCTCGGGTGTTACTTTTCTGTGCGTGAACTGGGACTCGGCTGCCGGTTCCTCGCTTGAGACGTGCCAGGGGAGGCAGCGATGGGCATCTGCCCGCTGTGGTCCTCGACTTCGGATTGATTTATCTTGTTTGGTTTTTTTTTAAGTTTTTTACATGTTTCTTTACACACAGCGATCTAGAACAAACGTGTTCCCGTCTTTATCCTAGTCCTTAATTGCTCCGAGCGCTTGGATGGACGGGGGGGGGGACGGGGCTGGCCGGGCAGGGTCAGCCCGGAGCGCGGCAGAGGGTGGGGTGGGAAATCTATTTTGGGCGTAAACGCGAACAAAAGCGCTGTCGCTAAACCACATTGTCCGTCGTGTCCTGAGCTCTGAAATGTATTGCTTGGTCCCCCGGGTAGGCAGGCGGCGGGGCCGGCGACCTTCTTTCCTTCCTTCCTTCCTTCCTCGGGGTCGGTGGCAGAAGCGGCCCTCCCCTCCTCTCCCCTTCCCCCCCCCCCCCCCCCCCTGGGCATGCCCGGGGTGCGGGTCCCCCCCCCCCCCCCCCCCCCCCCCCCCCCCCGCCTTGGGCAGCACGTCGGAGGGAAGATTCCTCCCGCCGCCTGACGGAGGAGCGGTGACGGCCGCCGAGGCCGCTCCTGCCCCCGCCGGGGGATGCCGGGGGTAGGGAGGAGCTGCCGGTGCCGGTCCAGGATGCGTTCGGGGAGGAGCGCTGGGGAGGCTGCCCCCTCCCCGGCTTGCGGCCCCGGGGGAGGGAGGATGGCGGGGGGGCGGCGCAGGTAGCTCTCCCAGCGGGCGGGACGAGGAGAGGAAGCGGCAGGGCAGGGCAGGAGGAGCCCCCCCCGCCGCTGCCGCCCCCTTCCTCGGCGGGGCCGTGCCTGGCGCTGGCCGCTCCTCTGGAGCCGCCCCGGGAAGGGGAGCCGCGGTCCGGGAGGTGAGCAGCGCGCCGGGGATGCTGCCGGGGTCCCGCCGGAGCCGGGGAGCCGCGGGCGGGCTCCTCGCCGGGTCCCTGGGTCTTTACAGCCCCGGGAGCCGCGGGGAAAAGGGGCTTGATCTGAAAGGGCGAGTGCAGCCGAGGGGGCGCGGGGTCGGGTCCGCAGCGGGCATCGCCTCTCCGGGCTCGGCCGGCTGCCCTGCCGCTCTTTCGGCGCAGCGAAGAGGTAACGTGCGGCCGCTTGTGTGTCATCTCCCTCCCGGCTGGTGCGGAGAGGCTGGGGGGCGCCGCGGAGGAGGACTCGGGGGGCTGGGGACACCTCTGACCCACCGCAACGTCCTGTAAACTCGAGCAGGACGGGGAGACCCCCGGCTCTCCTTGGGAGGGCTCTGCCGGCTGAAGAAGGCACCGTCGGTGCCTCATCCCTGCGCTGAGCGCGTACGGCTCCGCCTGTCTGTCAGAATAAACCGGGCTATGCGCGGAATTTCGCTTTTACAACTCCAGCCTTGTGACTTATTGAACGCTTTCTTGAAGTGTTTTCGCTGGAAACTTGTCTCAAATGAGGGCTGTGAGCCCTAACAAAGAAGGGTGTTGTTCGGGAGCCAACAGGTGACGGGGTGAAACCTGAGCGTATGTGTACATTGGAGTAAAGTCTGGCTGCTGTTTAAAATAGAATTTTGAGAAAGTCAATGGGAGACTGTAAAAGGCAAGGTTTCTTTCTTTCTAAATCTGTACACCCTCTTAAGGAGAGGGGAGGGGGAAGCATCCGTGAGAATACCGCTTCCCCGGCTAGAGGGTTGGTTCTTGCCCAACTGCTCGTGTTTCCATCAGCGCTACAGGGCGCCAAGCACAATACGTCCCCATCAGATGCGCTGGCGTGGGGCGATGCTTTGTCACCCTGCTTCCTCCTTCTGTCACTGCAGGTAGCCTCTCCTTGCTCTACGGGCCTTCGAAAGAAAAATACCCTGAGAAGGATCCTCCGGCTTCCAGTTGGAAGAGCGGTTTTTGTGCTAGAATGCTAGGTGAGGGACGCTGTGGATTCTTCTGGCGGTCCTTGTACGCTGGCTAACAAAAGGGGGGAAAAAAAAGAAAAAAAGTTGTTGTTTTACTTGTAGGGTCCATCTAAACGTCTATTGAACGAACGAGGAGGCTTCCTCCCTCCCCCCACTGCTCCGGGTAATTCAGTTACTCAATGGACCCGACAGCCAAAGAAGTCGCTGTGTGCGGGGGGTGATGATACAAATTCTGCTCATCAGCTCTGGGTCCAGATGTCCCCAGTACAGAGCTATCTCTCTGTCTGTCTGTCTGTAAATGCGTTGACTTGTACTGGGGGTAGGGAATGGGACTTTCTGATCATTTACATCATACATAATAGTTATTTTATGGTGGTTTATTGCTTCTGTATTACACCCTTCCTCTTCTAATGTAGTTATCGTGCACTGGGATTAAACAGGCAGGTGAATGGGCTGGCCACGCTGATCTTAACTCGTTGAGCCTTCCTTGTGAATGGATGCATGTGATATGCATCTTGTATCCCCTATAGCCTTGTTAACAAGCCTTCCAACAAAAAAGTTGTTAAACAATTTGCCCTGCAGGACAGAGTAAAACAGCAGGGGATGGGCAAGGAGATGTTTGTCTAACAGTGCTTACAAATCATGACCTCTTCTATCTGGTCAGGGGTGAACACAATCAGTGAGCTGGAAATCCTTCACACGGAGTTCAGCAATAGCGTTGCCCTAAGTTTGATATCCTCATATTTTATGAGGATACCCATTCGTTTGTAATTAGGAATATAGTTTGTTGTCGCTTCTAAGAACTTGGTCATAATATGGTTCGTTTAATACATTAATAGAAAAAAAAAAAACCTATGAATTGCTTTTCTTTTTAAATCAAATTTAGCTGCTTAATTCAATTCTGTTATTCATAGTTGTCAAGCTGCCAGTGAAATACCTCCTTGTTAGGCTGTGAAGCTTTTTTTGAGAGGTAGTATTTGAGCAGAGCAGAAACCTCAAAATGTTCCACAAACTTTAAGAAAGCAAAACAAAACATCCTTGCTGTGTTTTGTAGATGTCATGGCAGGAGTAGAAAGACCACCTTTCTACTCATCCCTCAGAAAGCATGTATTTTTTCAGCTGTTGTTTATATTCATTTGAATCCTCCTTAGGATGTAATCATTTTAAACAGCTCACTTTGAAGGATGAGTGCAGTTGGGGGGCAGGGAGGAAGATCCCTGTAGTTTTAAAATGCAAACCAAATTACATTTGAGCAGGAGAGGAGGAAGGAGAACTCCTAAACAAGCAATTGCTAAAATACTTGTGCAGATAGCCTGCTGTTAAGCTGGGCTGGTTTAGAAACCTCACGCTCAGCAACACCACAATATTTGTGACATGGCTGTATTGATAGATGGTGTCCTGTCGGCCTGTTTATAGCTGGTTTAGCATTACCTCTGTGGCAGCGTTTTTCTTTTAAAGTGAATTCTGTCCTTTGAGTCATCTCGGCTCATTGAGATTTATGAACCTCTCCTTAAACATTTCCAATTGCCTTATCTGGGGAGGAGCACCCTGACTGTAAAGCTGCATTTTACAGTTGGAGGTGGGGTGCGTTTTTCCTTTATTCCCTACCAGCCATACTTTCAACCTGTCCTGTATCACCGGGAAGTTGGGCCTGTGGTTGTAACTTGTTGGAGCTGGAGCGTGTGCTGTCTGAAACGGATGGGCAAGTCAGTCTCTGTGGAAAAGCGGTGTGGTCTCTCTGGTACCACTGCCTTGTTTTCCTTTGGAATGAGGCAACACTCTGTGCTCACACACACCTCTGCTATAGTTGGAATCCCCACGTGAGCCAGCGCTGCGTTCTGCCCCGTAGAAGTAGCATGTAACCTTAGCTATCAGAAATCCTCAGGAAAGCTAACAAGCCTCTATGCGTTCAGGTTTGGGGTTGTTTCCTTCTCTATCAAGGAAAGGAAGTCAATCAGAGAAGTTATTCTTTGGTCTTACTGAGAGAGGTTTTTGAACAATCAGTATGAAGCAGTTGCCCATGTGCTTGTGAGCACGGGGTGTCGTGTGAGGAGGCTGAAGCACACCCTGCCCAGTGCCCGGGGACTGGCAGAGACAAACCCATCCCTTTGCCTCAACTGCGTTCCAGATCCGCTTCCTGTGCCGAGGCTGAGGTCTCAGGAGATGTTGGCAAAGGGGTTTCATCTCTGACTCCTTTTATTCCTGGGTTATGGGGCAGGAGTCAGTTCTTGCAAAGTGACAGTCTGACCAACACATGTTCTTGTGTTGCAATGCCTGAAGAATTGGAAACACCAGCGTAGGCATCAGCCAGTGGCACATCGTTGTAAACCAGGTATCTACCTCTCTCTGAAGGGAAACTGTAAAACAGCTCATCTGCTGCTCAGATCACCTTGGAAGGACTTGGGCTTCTCAACGATACTCATAGTGATTTTATACTTAAGAATCACTTGGGTGCAGATGATGCTGGACACGAGCTGCCAACGTGAGCATCCCCCATCTGTATGCAAGAGTGAGAACTCTTGCTTTTTTTGCTAGCAGTGATTTTTTTTTTTTAACTGCATCTCAGTATTCCTCCATCCCTCCTCCCCTGCCCTCCAGGTTTTGTACAAACAATAACAAAAGCCATGGTTGACTTCACTTCTACTAGAACGTGAAGAGGGTAAACAGTTTTGTATCACTTATTATCTGTTTCTGAAGGAAATTCATTCAGGGGATCTAGTATGTACCAGGTTGTCTGTCTTTATATTTTAAATACACAGTATTGAGCTTTTAGGACTGAATTTAGTTTTACTTGCCTTTCTTGACAGGTTGTAATACGGTGATGGTAAGCTCAGAAGCTGTTTTGCTAACCTTCAGTTGTTCAGCTAGAGTAAGATTTCGGAAACCTGCCTGACAGCTCCCAAGCTTTATGGAAATAGACTGTTCTCCAAGGGGAGGTTGGCAGGTTTGCTTGCCCCATCCAATATTAAATTAATCTTTTATTACGTTGCGGTTATGCAGTGTAACAGAAGTGTGCTGGCATCTTAGCAGTGCAGCAAAAATAGTACATGTGTTTTCAAACCAGAGGTTTTGTGAAGAAAGTTAACAAACAAGTCAATTTTTTTTGAGCACTGGCCCAGTGGAAGAGTTAAGTAATCCCAACTGTTTTTATTGGGTGTGGAAATGTATAGACTTATTGAAAACAGGGTTAGGTATACTGTGTAACACCAAATACCGTCATTTCTCCAAGCTTGCAGCTTTGGATGCATGTGGCCAACTTTTATGGAGCAGGTTTGGGTTTATGTGTGGAATCAACGGAGCCTGGCACTAGCCAGTGCCTCACGCCTGAAGAGGGATAAAGTCCTGTTCAGTAACTGGCAGAATGCTCTTAAATCTTTCTTCTACCTGTGACGTAGCAGCAACTTCTTTTCTGTAAAATGGTGGTGTTGAGACTGAAAACGCAATGTGGGACCCACCGGAAGTTTTTAGATTGCTCTCCCTTTTAGACCCACCAGCAAGATTATATGTCAAAGAGATTACAAAATTCTACAGCTTAGATCTCGGACTGACAAAACTGCATCTGTGTTTAGATGGATAGTGAAAGAACTGCCTAAAACGGGGAGGGCACAGCTCATAAAAGCAAGCTTGTTCCTAACTCCAGTGGTCACAGTAGGACACATCCTCTCTGCTTTTGGTTATCTGTATTTCATTGAAATTCCTAAGAACTAATTCCTAATTCACTGAATTTCCTAATAACTTGTGCTAGAATTCATGCAAGACATTTATCTTAAGAAGCTTTTTTATTCAGAATGCTACAGATGTTGGTGAGAACTGCCTTTGCCAGTTGTGACTCAAAATGATCCCACTGATATTAAGCTTTGCAGGCTTCATGAATCAACAGAAGCATCTCCCTGTAGGGATTTAAATTAACAGAACAATCACGATGTATTTTGCAGAGCCTAATCTGGCATAACTGGGTTTCAGATATTTACTGGATCAATGCCCTTCTGCTCCAATACAGCTAAAACAAAGTTCTCGGAGGAATCCAGCAGGCAATCACTGCTCTGTGACTACCTCGAGGAAAACAGGATGCTACTTGCACAACTGTCTGTCCCCAACAATTGTTTTAGTTCTTGACAAGTGGTTGTCATGTCTTTTGTGTTACTGGATTGGTGTGGTGATAATGACTTCAGGAAGAGCTTGTGTCATTCCTTTTGTTAATATCTGCTCAATGAGTCTTTCCTAGAGATGTGCCCTACATACAACCTGTGATGTGAAATGAGCAGCAGTTTAAAGATGACAAGTGTTAATATTGAAATACACCGTGGTCGCCAAACATGGTAGTGTGTGTCTAGTTTTCTTTTTCTTCAGTAGTTTTATTTTTATAACTCTCTTAAGCACCTTTGAATTGCTTGCAGCAAGTTGTAATGATCCTTCAATCGTTTATTGTTCTGGGCAATACAAAGAATACTAAACTGTCGCAAGATCATTTACACTGATAATTACTTGTTGCATGTTCAAATTTATTAAAGCTCTGTTAATCTCTTCCTCTAGATCAATTGCTTGATGAACTGCAGCTGAAATATTTAACGCTTCACACTTAGGCCATTGAGGATGGAGCCCAAAGCCAACAATCTCGTTTTTGGGTGTCAGCGAAGCTCGACATCTGACGATGACTCTGGCTGTGCCCTGGAGGAATATGCCTGGGTCCCCCCGGGCCTCAGACCGGAGCAGGTACCAACTCTCCCTCTACATTTTTCAAATAAGCCTTGTAAGGACTCTCTAAGGGAGCGATACGCTGCCTCTAAGAATCTAATTAAATCCTTATAATATATGAAACTTAAATTTGTCTAAAGCTCTTCACTTCTTGTTTTGCTTCCTATTCCAATGAGGCTGTGTTTGGGGAACTTAAAATCCTCAACACCAGGGAGTTTCATATTCCAAAAAATAGTTCCCAATCAAGATTTTTCAATAAATATGTGCAGCAGAGGTATGTATTTTCAAGTCTAAAATCAGTGTAGAAATTTGCTTCCTCTTTGCAATAAGTTATTAGGTTAAATTAAAGCCTGTGGCATCGTGCTACTGGCCAGTGCTTCACTGCAGTTGTACGACTCTTTAAATAATTAGGCATTTGACATCTAGAACATGTATGTTACTGAACGGAAGTGTTCTGTCACTGTGACAAGTTGTAATGTATGTGACCCTTGTTTAAATAGTTGTACACCTGCCATTTGTTCATGCCAGGATTTCTCTTGTGCAGTCTCTGGAGCTGACACTCGTGGGCTGGTTGGACTGTTCCTTCCCCTCTCCCTTTTCTTCTTTATCTTTCATAACATCACCGTAACGGAAATAAATGTGAAGTTATTGATGAGCACGTTGCTATGGGAGATCAGAATGGACCCCTTGGGGTATTCATTTGCTTGATGATATTGCAAAATATTCACAGCTGAAGCTGTGGTGAGCTTGCTGATATCCAGAACTCGGGCTTCAGTGTTAAATGGACAGGGGGGCTTTGTAGCATCTGCTGCGGGAGGCAGAGCAGCCCCCCTTCTGCTGGCAAACAGATATGGTCCCTAGTTATAAGGGTGCAGAAGATGTCTCCTTTTCACGATGCACTAAGATTTTTCTTAATCATGAATAAAGTAAAAAGTCAGCAGGAATGGCAAATAATGGGCTATTTTTAGGTAAACTTTTTATTACTTATTTAAACATGTATAAGAATCCTGATGAATCAGACCTTAAGGCAAACGGCAAGCTAACATTCTGCCAGAACAATTAAATGCCCTAAAATATCCTCATAATCCAGCTAGCTCAAACTCACTACAGATTTTTTTTTTCAAGAAGAATGACTTGTTTTGAGAATAGTGCAATAAACTTGAGAAGAGGATATAAAGCCTCTTGAAAGCCTCGCTTCTTACTGCAAATTGTTATCTTCTCGTGCAGCTTCTTGAAATGCAGTTGGTTGGTAGTCAAGGGCCTTACAGTAGACTTGTGATGTTTAAGTTTTGGTTAGCTGAAGACCAAGTCATATTTCGTACAATCTTGCCCATATAATTTTGATTGCTTCCTGAGTCAAGTGACTGATTACTGCTTCTTTTTCATCTGTCTTGCACAGTAATAAGCTCTTGACCTGAGCATTATTTAAATCTGGATGGCAAGTAATATTTTTGCCAATAGTCAGCTCTTATTTACAGCCCCAGGCCTCGTGACAAGCTGGAAGCTGCAAAGGAAAAACTATAAATCTGTAGCTGTTCCACAAAAATATTTTTTGCCATTGGGCTTTGTCATAGTGTTCATTACAGCTTTCCTGTCATAATTTTCTTCTGAAAAAAAAAAAAAAAAAAAAGGGTGGGGGGTGAAGACTGATAGATGTGGACACCTAATATTGATTTCTTTATCAAAAACAGCAGCCTGTGAAAATTTCGTAGCTAATTTGCATCTGATTGAAATGTGGCTGGATCCAGCCTCCCTCCCGAGGGAAGGATGTTTCCACCTTCTTACCAAAGCCCACATGGAAGCAATGAAAGCTGATGCTTTGGGTGAACCTGATCAGCAGGAGACTACAAAACAGCTTTTGTCTCAACAATGTGTAAAATGCAGAGAGCAAATTAAATTTGTTTATATAGCGGCTGTTTTCTGGAAAGCTTCATGCCTTGTGTGGTAAATTGCAGAGGGAAACTTGGAATTTCCACGGGGTTGTTGACCAGCCCTGAAGGGGGTGGGAATAATGAGAACATTAAATGTGCATAATTTATGACGGCCCCCCCCCACCCCCCTAATTGTCACTGCAAATTGCATTCCAGAAAAAGCCATTCAGCAGCTGGGTGCTAGTTTTGTCAGAGACAATTTGGGTTTGCTGAGCTGGTTCAGCTGGGCCTCTCTCGTATTTTTCAGCGCAAACCCTGTCACGGGTCTAACGCAGCGTAACCACCTTCCCTCCTAAAGGAGAGCCGAGATTAATGAGTGGCTGAAGGGGGTCTGAGGTGGCGTGTGTCCCTGGGTGACTCTGAACGCCTGTGTTCCTCCTGGGCAGGTCCAGCTGTATTTCGCCTGTTTGCCTGAGGAGAAGGTGCCCTACGTTAACAGCCCCGGAGAGAAACACCGGATCAAACAACTTCTCTACCAGCTGCCGCCCCACGACAACGAGGTGAATGCAGAATTTAGGACGCTCCCGTCAGGGCCTTTGGGTCTCCCTGGTGGCTTTTAGGTGGAGAATGACCTACCTGTGTATTCACGGCAGGCCTGAACCGTGGCATCTGACCTGTAAAGCAGGGCCGTGTGTACACTGAGCCCATTGTTTGGCCCCCGTCCCCCCCGTGGGCCTGTGTGCAGATAAGGGCTGTCTGGGAGGACACTGCCTTTGCTTGTTGGGGAGGCTGCTGTGGCTGCCATAAACTTAACACAAGTGGGTTTTATAGTGTTTGCAGCCACCCACCAATTACCAGGAGCCTACAAATTCCTGGAATTGCATTGTAGCACACACAAAAAAAAAGGATGCTTTGTGATAGTAAAAGGTTTGCATCTCAGATATGCAGTGTAGTTTGGGAGTAGAAGTGGAAATAACAAACAAGCCCTTTGTAAGGAAAGGGGGCGGGGGTGTCAATACTTAAGATCTTGTGTGTACTGCAAGACCCAGGGGTGGGCACTTAACCAGAAACCATTGTCCATAAAGGACAATGTTATGGCTGATTTAGGTTCGTTCCATTATTTTAGGATAGCAGCAGGTTTTGCCTTGGCTTTTTAAAATCTTATTTCTTGTCTAGGCAACTTCATGGGTTAGAATGGTGGTGGGGTTTTTTTTCCCCTTTTGTATTATGCCATATTAGCTAAATACTAAGATGGTAGAGAAGACAAACTGGAATAAGTTAATGAAGTTTGCCAGCGTGCCTGATGAATTTCTTGCATATGTGCGCTTACTAGGTAACCTGTTACTTTTAAAAGCTCAGTACCTAAAAGAAGTTCTCCTGTGTTTTCCCTGGAAGGTGAGATACTGCCAGTCTTTAAGTGAAGAAGAAAAGAAGGAACTGCAGATGTTCAGCTCTCAGCGCAAAAAGGAGGCGCTGGGCCGAGGCACGATCAAGCTGCTCTCGAGAGCAGTGATGCACGCCGTCTGCGAACAGGTACCACGACCAACCACCACTGGGCTCAGTGAAACAGCAGTAAAGCTCAGTTTCGCTGTAGTAAAACTAGACTGTCTCAATATTACATGTAAATTTATCTTTGTCTATGTCTGAACACAAAAAAAAAAACCCCAAAGGAGTATTTTTTGAAACTGCATGTAAATAGAAAGAAGGTATTGCTTGCTTAAGCAAGGTACAGTCTTTGATACTGAGAATGAACTGAATCTTTGATATATTTTCCTACTGAAAAAAAAAAAGTTGCTGACTCATACTAAAGTAATGACAGATGAAAAATGAACAGATACTTAAAAATGTTATTATGTATAAAAGAAACTTCTCTTCATGAACAGTTTCTTGATACACAGAATTTTCTAGACCAAAATAGAGACTACTTTTTTCCCCCCTTTATTTTAGAATAAAAACCTACATACTGAGTTTGTTGTTTTACTTTAGCTTAAAAGCCAAAAGCTAGTAGTTTGAGAAGGGAAGTGGGTTCACTTTCTGCTTTTTTCCTAGTGTGGTACAAAAGTAAATGGCGGTGAAGTTGCAGTTTTTGCCTCAAGAGCTGGGCCCGGGGTGTGCTGGCATCCCTCATGTTTCGTGTGCTTCACCTGTAACGAGCTGCTCGTTGACCTTATCTACTTCTACCAAGATGGGAAAATTCACTGTGGCAGACACCACGCTGAACTTCTCAAGCCTCGATGTTCAGCCTGTGATGAGGTAAATAATTCACAGGTTATAGTCAATCTACACTCTTGTTCTCGTTCAGTTAACGAACTGCATCACTTGGGCAATTACTAACTTCAGATACATTCCCTTAATAAGTAAGCACTCTGTTGCAGGGATGTGTTTGAAAGCTGAGAGTGGTCTTTGATTCCTTGTCCTGTTGACAATATTACAAGCAACATGATGGTATTTAGGAAGCACATACCTGTTTGTATTTGGAATCGAATCTTGTAGATTGAATTAGAAGAAGGATCTGCACAAATATTCCAAAATATCATCCTGATAGCAGCTTTGTTAATTGTTGAGTTCTTACATTCTCATTTAATTTTTTGGCTTTTAAAAAGTACAGGTTTTCTTAATTCCTTCCTGTTTGAGGGAAGACTAGAATGCTACAGCTGCTGTGGGAGATTGTTGTCTCTATCTTTGTATTCAAAAGGCAGCTAAATTAAAAATAAATAGAGTGCGTGAACTGCACAAAGAGGATGTTTTGCTCCGAGTCCCAAGGTGAGGCCTCGGCTGCTTTAACTAAAAGTTCACTTTTTATTTCTTTAAAGATCATTTTTGCTGATGAGTGTACGGAAGCTGAGGGTCGCCACTGGCACATGAAGCACTTTTGCTGCCTCGAGTGTGAAACGATCCTGGGTGGACAGAGATACATCATGAAGGACGGGCGACCCTTCTGCTGCAACTGTTTTGAGTCCCTCTACGCGGAGTACTGCGAGACCTGCGGGGAACACATTGGTAAGGGTGTCCTTCTCAAGCATTAAACTTGCAATTTAAGGGAAAGCCCGTTTATGAAATTATTTCACCTTGCAGAAGTGTGGATTCTGCAAGTCATTTTTTAGATAAACCCAAAGCATTGCATTTTCTCCCCTTGGCAGGTGTTGACCACGCTCAGATGACCTATGATGGACAGCACTGGCACGCCACAGAGACTTGCTTTTCTTGTGCTCAGTGCAAGACCTCTTTGCTTGGCTGCCCTTTCCTTCCAAAGCAGGGGCAGATCTACTGTTCAAAAACCTGCAGCTTGGGAGAGGACGTTCACGCCTCCGACTCTTCTGATTCTGCCTTTCAGTCTGCTCGATCCAGGGATTCCAGGAGGAGTGTCCGCATGGGAAAGAGCAGCCGGTCAGCCGACCAGTGCCGCCAGTCTCTCCTCCTGTCCCCGGCCCTCAACTACAAATTTCCTGGCCTATCGGGCAACGCCGATGACACTCTTTCTCGTAAGCTGGAGGACTTAAGCCTTTCCAGGGAAGAGGCGGGTTTTGTCAATGAAGACTTCTGGAAAGGAAGAGTAGAGCAGGAAATGCCTGAGGACCCTGAAGAATGGGCTGAACACGAAGACTACATGACTCAACTTCTTCTGAAGTTCGGTGATAAAAGCCTCTTCCAGCAGCCCCCTGAAGTAGACATTAGATCAAGTGAACACTGGATTTCTGACAGCATAGTCAAGAGCAAGTTGGACTTGAAAAAGAATAACCCCAGCCTAGCCAGTAAGAAGTATCAAGCAGACATGTACTGGGCCCAGTCGCAAGATGGCTTGGGTGACTCTGCCTACGGCAGCCACCCGGGCCCTGCCAGCAGCAGGAAAATTCAGGAGCTAGACATGGAACATGGGGCATCAGGATACAAACACGACCAAGCCCCGTGGTACGGAGGTTCACTTGAGTGTTTGTCTGACCTGAAGCAGCAAGAACAGAGTGTTCGAGACTCAATGGATTCTTTGGCTTTGTCTAACATAACAGGTAACGGGGGAAAAAAAAGACTGGTTTTGATGGAGAGGTTAACCAAAGCATGCGTGGCTGCAGGAACTTCTGGAACTTTTCACATCTGTGATTTCTAAAAAGCTTTAGTAGCAAGAGATGTGTGTAAAGTAGGAAATTAAACACTTATTCTTCCACAAGATACATTTCTGCTACTTCAGTTCTATTTAAATTCTTCTACTTCCCTTTTGAATTCTCTTCCCTTTGCTCATAACAAAAAAATCCATAACATTAAACAGAGTAAGAATGGTCTTGAACTAGGCATTTGTTACATACACACCACCGCTTTAAGCAAATGAGGGTTTATTTTTTCCATACCTTAAATAAAAGAAGCTGCATTATATACTAGGATAATATTAAAGATAATCGTCGAAACGCTTCAGGTAGTCTGCTGATTTGCTTGCAAAAATCTGTAGAAAATCTGAAAGGCCGAGGTAACCTTCGTAGCCTTACAAAATGGAGGTTTATGAGATTACCTTTCTCCATTGACTAAAGAGAAACTGATCATCACCCGCTTCTGTGAACCTCCTTGTCAAACGTGATTGAAACTGGCCAAAGTGAGAAAAGTCAGAGCTGCAGGGGTCCCTCTGTGTGTGCATGCCTGCCTCTTAACCTTCCTTTCCTGTTTTAAAAGTTGTCCTCTCTTCTTCTACACTCTTTCCTTTCTACAACCCGAATTATTGCAGCTACTCGTGTGGCCTCAGGCCTGACCATGGGCTGCAATTGCCCAAGCGCTAACGAAGGAACTGATGAGGGGAGCTTGGGTTTGAGGGGGGGAGGCGATGATGGGACAGGAGGAGGAAGAACTGCACCTGGGAAGGTCACAGGTTAGATGACTCTGTTATTGTGGGAATGAAGGGTCATTGGACACAGACCTGGAGTAAGCCTCCAGGGTTTTGGAGGGTTTGGGGATTTTCAGAGGATTTTTGTGATCCTTCTTTGTGAGGCAGTTAAGACTGGCTTTCCTGTAGCAACAGCTAGAATATTGAATTTAGTGATAGCAGAAACATGAAATATTTTATCCTTAAAAATGACAATCACAGACTGAAGAATAACTGTAATTCTTTTTTTCCAAGAGGCTTAGCTATAAAATTTTTAACTCATAAAACTTCTTCCGCTCTCGATGTCCAAATGTTAGCTAATTCTTTGGCAATCAGAGCAAATATTAAAATATTTTAGTAAGTCAAAACAAAACTTATGATTCTCTGAAGCTACTCCTTTTGGTGATAGTTACAAAAAAACCATGAATAAGGTCTGCTTTACTGTAAATAAATGTTTAATATTTTGTTATAATACTTACTTATCTCTTTGATAGTCCCCTCATTTTCTTTTCCTCCTTTCTCCGTTCCCATCACAGGGGCTTCGATGGATGGAGAAGGCAAACCACGGCCATCTCTCTACTCTTTGCAAACTTTCCAAGAGCTGGAGGTAGAGGACTGTGAGAAAATGAGCAACATGGGAACCCTGAATTCCTCCATGCTTCACCGGAGCACAGAGTCCTTGAAGAGCCTGAGCTCAGAGCTGTGTCAGGAGAAGGTCTTGCCAGAGGAAAAGCCAGTGCACGTGCCCGTTCTGAGAAGATCTAAATCCCAGTCTCGCCCGCAGCAGGTGAAGTTTTCCGATGACGTTATCGATAACGGGAGTTACGAGAACGTTGAGATTCGGCAGCCTCCGATGAGTGAGAGGACTCGTAGGCGCGTTTACCATTTTGAAGAGCGTGGCAGCCGGCCTTCCCACCATCGCAGAAGAAGCAGGAAGTCTCGTTCAGATAACGCACTTAACTTGGCCGCGGAAAGAAGATGCTCTCCCAGAGAGAGATTTCGTTATTACTCCCCTCAGGATCATGAGAAATTTATTCAAAACAGAAGCTCACGGGAGATTCGGGCGTACGTTCAAAACGCGGAGCTGTATGGACCATACGCCCATACGAGGTCTGATTACGCACTGCGCAACCAGGTGGTTGACAAATTTTTTGGGTTGTACGGTGAGGAAGATGACTCCTGGTGCTCCACTTCATCCTCCTCATCCGATTCTGAAGAGGAAGGGTATTTTCTAGGACAACCCATCCCCCAGCCACGGCCCCTGAGGTACCCATACTACACAGATGACCTTTCTAGTCCAACTACTGCGTTATCTAGTTCTCAGTTTGGACAAAGGACAACCAAATCAAAGAAGAAGAGGGGACACAAAGGAAAAAATTGCATCATTTCTTAATTTGTTTTAACACCCGGGAAGACCAGTCAACTCCATAGTTACAGTCCAAACCCTGTCTTTTTATATTAATAATTGTACTTAGGCAAGTTGCTGAGGTTCTTAATGCTTTGCCAGTGTAAATGACAGCCCCGCCAGAGTTTACATTGTACCAGTAACATTCGCAAGTGTCCCCGTGCCAAATGATGCCCTGCTCAGATATTGCTGGGTTTACAAACCATCTTTCAGCTGTCAAAATGCAGTTACTGCAGTTCTTGACACAGACTTTTTGTAGGTGTTTTATTTTACACTCCCTCCTCCCCTGTGCTGAATTATCTGAGGGGGGGGATTCAACAAAGATCAATAAATACAGTTGAGGGTCCTGTGCTGTAGCTCTACTCGCACAAGGTGATCTAAGACTTTTTCCTCTTACCGTCAGGAAAAAGAAGGCTCTGTCCTGTGCCCTTTCTCCATTGGCAAAACTCCCTCTTCCTTTTTCAAGTTTCCTTACAAAAAAATGGATTAGATTGTGGTTTTGGGTTTGGTTTTTTTTTTCCAATTTGGAAAAATGTTCCTTCTCCAAAGAGTCCACTGTCAAGAAAGCTTGAGGCCTTGATGTATCCTAAGGCAGCAGTAAATGGTTTATACATTGAACTTCCACGTTTTTACCTCCACAATTTTTTTTTATGAATTCCCAGCCTCCGTAAGGTTTGGGGGGGTTTTTTTGTTTGTTTGTTTGTTTTTTGGTTTTTTTTTTTCATAGCTGTTTAAAGGAAGATATTAGTTCAGCTGCTGGAATTGGACTTGGCTGCCAATGAGTGATGATGGCAGCGGTGAGGGAGAGAGAGGCCTTCGCTCAGGCACGTAACCCCCCATTTAAGTCAATGAATCTACTTACATAACGAACACTTTCGTAAGGGCTTAAAGGATTAGGCTCCAGAATCACCTCTTTGCAAATGCATTATCCAGGTTTTAAAAAATGTATTAGCTGCAATTCTAAATAAGTAAAAAAACCCCATCGATATTTATAATGTAGTATTTCATAGGCTTAAATGTATTCATAATTTAACAGTGCAAATACTAATGTACATATTGTACAGTTAAAATTTTAAAAGCTGAATATTTTTATATCCCTGAATTTGAAGAAGTTTGTTACAATATCAAACTAGATTTGTTAGGGGTTTAACAGCAGCATAATGGATGAAATATTGCTTGTTATTTTAGTCAGGGGTTTTAAGTTGAAAAATACTGAAAAATGTTTAGTGCAAAACCAGCTTAATTTTGTCTACTAGGTATGAAAAGCTCTGTATGCATGGTGGGGCTATGTAAATACTCTCTAAACTATGGCCCTCTTAATCTTGCAAGTGTTATTTATGGGTCAAGCAAAATGTAAACTATATAAATGTAAAAACCACACAAGCCTGGAATATATCAGTACAACAAATATGCAACTCCTACGGATGTGGATTTATTTTTTTTTTTAATTTTTATTATCATTCCCTACACTTCCCAAAAATAGTTTCTGAATTTCGCCTACGTAAGGAAGGAGAGATGCTGGATGGCTCTAGAAGGCAAACTGGTGTAAAACCATAAAGCAATAGGTGATCTCAAAAGGCGCCTCGAACTCTGACAGGGAGCAGGAGCTATTTTAAGTTCTAATAAACTCGTCCTGCTGTTTTAAATATGGCAGAAATTTCTTAGTTGAATTAACAGTGACATCCAGCAATTAAGGTAGTACATGCTGAAGCCATTGGCTTTCTGACCACCTGAGGAAAGGTGATTCATGAAGTAACAGATGCTTCTTACCAAAAAAGCCTGGCAAACAGAACCACGCTTGCCCTTCTGGAGGACAGAGAAGTTTGGAAATAAAAGCAGCGAGAAGTAAGGGAGGGAAGGGGCACGTGAGTCTTGGCTTACACCGAAGAAAATGGAGCTATTGCTGAGGCTAAATCAAACCAGCAGTTACTTGCCCCCGTGGCTTCCAGCAGCCAAAGGCCTGCTCTGCTGAAGGGCAGTGCAAAAACCAGGCTGCTGGGACTCGAGGGGAGATGCCACCTGGTTAATGCGGTCCCTGGGATGCTCAACAATGATTGGGACCTTCCATTCTTACCTGCCTTTCCAAAAATGGGGAACCAGGAGCCTTGGAAATGAAATGTTGTGCTGCCACTGCTGTGTCCTCCTTGGAGCAAGTAACTCTCTCATAGAGAAGTGTCTCTAGCAGTAGTTCTTCTGATCTTACACCATCATCTCCTGCACTCCAGCATATGTGCTCTCCCAAAAGCGCATCTTATAGAGAATAGAAGTTCTCCATAGATTGTTAGTTACTTCTAAATACTTTATTCTTAAAAAAAAAAGCCAACTATTCAACTCAGAATGATATGGAGTTGGAAGAGCCCTCTGGAGATCATCTAGTCCACCTAGAGCAGGTTGCACAGGAACAGGTGGGTTTTGAATGTCTCCAGAAATGGAGACTCCTCCACCTCCCTAGGCAGCCTCTTCCAGTGCTCTGCCACCTTCAAAGTGAACAAGTTCCTCCTCATGTTTTTAGATCTCTAAAGCATGTCATTTACAAACCCAACTTCAGAGTTAACGTTCATATTACGGCCCTCTGAGCCCCAAAATAACTGAGCTGAAGGATTTATCTCTTCCCCCTGCCCTTACACCAGGATGGCTTAGGGCTGAGGGTGCTCCTGCAAGGGCCCTGGGTACTTCAAAATGAGTGGTAACAATAGCAACACTCCCCCTCTCCCACCACCACTGAAAATATCACTATTTTTCAGCTGGAAAACAGAAAGGCTTTTTTTTTTGCTGAGGAATGGACTGTTACAGGAGACATTTGCGTCAGGGGAAGAGTAACAGGTACCTGTAACCACACTTACTTAATGAAAGAAGAGCTGACTTCTATTTTCATCCACTTTTAAAAAATTCCACACTAAATTTAAAGATGGCTACACAACTTCAGTTTTTCCAGCTTGACGTAAACGATCTCTACTTCATTATTTTTCACCATTTTATGGTGGTGGAAAACCGTACTATTATAACCACATTATCATGAGGAACGTTTCCAATTGGTTCTTCCACCTTAGCTATGCAGAGACTGGTATGGGATACCGTGTCTGGCACCAGCACAGGACTCGGATCCAGTCACCAAGGCTGTAAATCCCAGTTTCATTGAATTTCACTGAATTTTTTTGGAGTTGGAAGGGACCATAGAGATCATCTAGTCCAACTCCCCTGCCAATGCAGGGCCACCCAGAGCATGTCAGAGCATGCCTCTCAGGACTGCATCCAGACGGGTCTTGAAAATCTCCAC